>JARHVA010003082.1:1110000-1122500 GCA_037957365.1 Torreya grandis
ACTTAGATAAACCATTAATAGGTTAAATAATATTATAGTAACATTCCTAATTCATGAATCAATCACTACAATAGGTCATCCATACATCAATTATCCCTAAGTCCTCTTTTAGGCTTGTGGAGACCTAATAGGCCTTCTCAACATGTTACCCTTTATTCTCTTTGAGGCTTATCCAAATTATTCACATGGTAAGAAAACATCACACACCACTATAATATCCCTTATCCAATGTTTATTTATGTCTAAAACACCATTTAGGTCCAACTGCCACTTGAACCCTTATTCAAAACACTGCTTATAAAAAGCATGCATATATATAGAAATTTTGCCTTAAATAACTGAGGTATATACTCAAGTTTACCAAACACCTATGGAAAATATGATATATTTATAATAATCATGACCTTAGGATTATCACCAAGTTCATTTGATGCTTTAGCTTAGGTAAAAGAGTCTCAAACACTCTTTTATAATATGTTTACTGAGAACTACAAACTGACTCCTAAACATAGTGAAGGAAACATGAACATATAATACATAATTTAATATCTTCAAGGTATTTAAATTCATGAATATGATCTTAAAACATCCTTATATCAACTTCAATTAATCATATCATGATATCTAGTGAGAACTATTGGTCTTATAGACCAATCTTTTAACCTTCTCTCTCATAGACTCTTACTCAGCCAAATAGACCATTTTGACTTCAATGATTCAACCACCTACACTAACTTTAAATATTATAAAAATAAAGTATAGATAATTTAAGACAAAAAAACATCACCATTTATTTCAATGCATCACTCTTTCATGAAAACTCATCATGAAACATCTTCTCTCTTCTATCTGATTTCTTCACTATCTACAACACTAGGTCTGTTAAGTGATTAGCTAGATTTAATCACCAATTTCACACATATGATATTTGGAACCTATCTATAAACCTTTATGAATAATAACTTTAAGTCTCATACTTTTATCTTCATCTACTTATCATTGTTGACTCGATCAATGTTATCTGCTACAACAAATCTTTAAAAGATAAGCATTTTCTATATGGTCTTCTTACTTAAGAAACCAATCACACCTAGAGATACCTAGGAGAGTTGAATTCAACCTCCAATAATTTTTCTAAACATATAAGACAATTTTGAGCTCTTTTAAACAAGATCTTCAACATCATGTTACGCTTTGGGTTTTATGAGGGTTTAGTCTAACTTCTAGTCTTAACAATTGTTCATAAAACTTAGCTCCTCTTTATAGAAAAAAATTATTGTAACTTTGAGCTAAAACCCTTACTTATCTACAATGAAAATCTTAGGTTCTCATGAAGCTACTACACATTCTAATGGGTACTGAGAAAACTTTCTTGTGTAGACATCTCTTCATTTTATGCACTCAATAAACCTTTAAAAACTTTTCAAGACTTTTATTTGCAAACCAAGTCCTAAAATTTCATACACATACCTAAAATAAATTGACTCGCCTTTATCAATGATTTTTTTTCTCACCCATGACATGGAAACTGATCATGTTACATCATCTATCCACCATCTCTCTTCTTGATTTCTAAGCATTAACCTACAAGTCTTACTAAGGCTTGAATATGATCTTTTATCCACTCTATAGACTCCACTTTGAAACTCACCTATGTTTCAATGCCTCTTGTGTATGCTCATACAACATCATAAACTCACTCTTCTAGGGAGCTTCAACAAAACTTTTTTAGAGCTACTATCAAATCTTTAGAGCTCAACTATAGCATCTTTAGAGCTGTATACATATATCTTTGGAGCACAAAAATATTTGGATTTAAACTTCTACTCATTTTCAAGGTCTTAAATACCTTAGATACAACCTCATCCAATATCACTGGTGCTTGAATATTTTTAGGTGTTCTTCAAAGCATTCTCTTTGGATCACATTCAGAGCATCTTTGGTGTTGCTTACATAGAACATTAGAGCACACTACTTCTTTAAATCTCACACATTTAATCTTTCCACCTACAAATTCTATTTTATAAGGTATAGATAAAGAATTAAAATATGATTGACACTTGCTCTACTGACCTCAAGGCTTACTTGACCAAGTATTTTCACAAGAACCTTTGACATCAACTATATTAGATTGACATCAATAAATAACCATGCATCTTCATTAGAATGTTTGACATCAATGACAACATTAAATATAAAAGATCAACACTCAATGACCATGCTCAATAAACTCTCTTTAATAAATGACAATGTCTAACTTTTTTTAGCTACTAAGCTCCTACAATATAGTACACATGAAAAATTTAACAAACCTCACATAATGGATCATAGAAAATACATTAAAATAACACAGCATCATTTTGGTCAAGAAAGATCCATTTGGATAAGGGTTCACCCCATAGTTGTCCAAAATAGTGATTTATTATCTAAGAAGGTAGAAAACATTCACTTTTAATAATTCTAAGAATATCATGGAGTACATAATAATTAACATGTTTACAATCAATTTTTGTAGAAAAGTGATTAGGTTTATCTCATATTTTCTTAGTTTGGGATCATCATGTATGGCATATGTTCTATGTTAGCATGCATGTTTTTACTCAAAATTTTAGTTGTTATTAATCAATCTCAAAATCTATATATACCAAATATCATATTGGGGGCATGTGCATGACATATGACTTATGTTTTGCTTAGTTTTTCACTAGTTTCATAGATGGAATGTCAATGATTGTCATTCTTCGTGATTTATACATCAGACCCAAATTATATAAACATTTAGCACAAATTTTATACTAGGTTTTTTATAGAAATGAACCTTATTTCATCTATAGTGGTTGGTTTTCCCTTTTCACATATTTTTGTACTATACCAATCTATTGTAATTCATACAAGGATTTTATTTAATGAGCTCAGTACTTTAGGTATGCAATGATAGAGTCAAGAACATATTAATTTATTAAGCACACTCTCTTATCAATGGGTATTTGGGCATGCATAATCCAATCTAAGTTATTCACTAAAAATAAAATCTCCAAGGGTCCTACCCTCTATAGTCACCAATTTTTCACCAATGTTTTCACCAGGAGAATCTAATGACTCACATATACATTTAGGTGCATTTGTTCCTATTTATTAAATCTATAAATTTATTGTCTTTATTTCTTGATATTCATCTTAAATAAGGATTGGTTTTTTACATGTTTTATTATAGGTTGGTGTGAAGCATAATTCAATGAAGTGTCCTATATTTAAGATTTTCTGTCATCAATAAGTCTAGGTGCACACTTTTTATTTTACTATAGTACATTCACTTCGATGCATTACTAAAATAAAATGGGATAAAATATAGACACAAATTAACATTTAAGATAAAGAAATGCACTTGTGACCACCCTTTTTACACGCTTGGATCATACCTTATTCTATGGCCTTTTGACCACTTTTATTCACTTTCCACATGGATGACCCATTCTTCTAAAAAAACTAGTGACCCTAAAATGTACCCATTCCTCATTAAAAGTAGTTCACACTCACCCATAGACTATTTTTTTACCCAAATCAGCTATTTTTATCCTTGGACAGCAACCTAATGAGACAACAACACACTGCTCACTTGTACAAATCCACTAATCTTGTCCTCTAACCAAATAATGGTTAATTTACAAAATTCAAGTTTATGAAAAGGCTTCGCCACATGTTTAATAAGCCCCATCCAAATAAATTCCAAAAATATCACTATAAATCCACATTTAAAACCATTTTTCACACAAGATGATTCCACACTGAAAAACACTAGAATTATAATTTCACATTGAGAGAAAATTCCCTATTTCTCTCAATTTTGGTTAAATAAAACACTAGTATCCCTGAGCTAAATTCTAAATACACTTCCAAGGTCAAAATTCATGATTGAAGAACCTAATCACAGTAGGATTGAACCAATACCTAGAATTTTTCACTAGTATTTCAAACATACCACCATAACATGGGAGAACTACATGGAGTGTGATCCATTTTATGAGTATTGGTATTTAAGAATCACTAACATGGGGGGTGTTGAGGTCAATAAAAAATTTAACCACTAACCCATTTTTATTCTACAACTGAATTTATATTCTTATGTCATTGAGCTAAGGTTTCAAGTGAAAGAGGAGATACATAGTAGTTTTTTGCATCGAATTAGAAGCTCTCACATAGTCCATAAAATAGTGATCTAGAGGATTTTTCACCCTTTATAAGTTCCCAAGATCTTTAGAAACTAGTAAAGTATTGAAGAACATTTTGAGAGATTTACAAAGCCTATTGGCATGCATAAAATGGACATCATATGCTATAGATATTAGTGGTCAAATTTTTGATAAAAAATGGTCAACAATCAAACAATGATGTGGATGTATGTATGGATGCCAAGTAGACTAATTGGCAAGTGACATTTGGTAGTGCAATGGTAAAAAGGTGTTTGTTTTTACCTTCAATATTTGACACTCATGTTCAGATAAATGGGCCTCACTATCTGTTGGTTGGGAACCCTTAGCCAGAGTCAAGACACTCTTTTTAAAGAGGGGTGCCTTTGCCTCTAAATTTTCATCTTACCATTGTAACGTGTTTGTTTATATATGACTCTATGTTATCTACACATTTCATGTGGGACTAATATTCCCATTATTTTTAAATTATTCCATGCATTTACAAGTTCATTTTATATCATCTAAGTTCAACATGGCAAGATCGAGACCCAACCTGAGTGCCAATTCAACAACCAAATTATCATGACCAAGTTCAAGACATGCTAGTTTGAATACCAACTTATCATTTTTTGCTTAGATGTCAACCAAATCCAACCAAGTTCATATCCATGTTGAATCTTCTAAACTGATCTATCTAAAAAAGAGAGATGTGAGAATCTTTTAAGCCTTTGGTATACTTTCCCCCATTGAATGTGAGATTATTATCCCCAATAATATTTATAAGCCATTGAATAAGCGTCAAACCCATGACCTTTCTTCTAAAATAATGTGGTTTGACCATTAAGTCACAACATTGAATCAAACATGTCAATGATAAAATTCTATTTGGAGTCAGTTGGTCGAGATTGGAGAATATTGAAGGGGATTTGAACCCCATTAGAAAAATCCATTGGACCATGGCTGGGTAGATATATAGTGCTAGTTTAATATGAACACACATGTCCTAAATAAAATTGGTTTACCATATGCCTATCAGAGGGATTTTGGAGCCATGGTAAAGGGAGATAGTCCTAAAGAGGAAAAGGATAATTCACCTATTTTGTAAGGCTTTGTGGGTCTTGGGAGAATGTTATGATTATGTTATAGGTGAATATATATATATAAACCTTGGGCCATGGTGAATGGTGCAAACATAAGAAAAGAATAGATACACAGTCTTGAAAAAAGAATGACATCTTCACCTATTAGTAATTTTTTCATTACACCTATTTTGTAATGCCTTTGAGCCTTGGGTGAGAAGTGTATAATTATAAGGATGCAGATCGAGATGGGATTAGAAGAGAAAGTTTTGAGCCTTTAATATGAATGTTACTTGTATTTTTATAAAGAATGGAAGACACATACTGAGCCTATGTTATATATATATATATATATATATATATATATATATATATATATATACATTTCCTTCTTTTTATAAGGTCATTGGGCATGGAAAATGTATTATGTGTATTACTTATAGGGACATTTTAGGGAGTTATAGTTTATTGGGAAACTGAGATACTCCTTTAACATTGTATGTCCATTATATTTAGTTTGCATATAGACCTGAGCTTGGAGATACAATGCCTCTATTTTGTAAGGCCTTTGGCCATGAGGGTTGATTGTATTTTATTTTTTAGGGTTATTTGAAGGAGTTGCAGACTAAAGAAAACTAGAGACAGTCCTATTTATTATTATGCCAATGTATTAGAGTTTGCATACACTCTAATGGAGAAACCTACCCCAATACATGGAAATGAAGTAAATATACTATGGATGAATGGAAGATGTGTTTCTAAACATCTCAGAGTCTTCACACCATCAGATTACAGTACTGTTTTTAGATTCTAAATCCATATTGAGATGGAAGTTTGTAATTGTTGATATTTACATCTTATTTCAATGGATTAATTCATGATTACAAACCCAAAGATGTATCGCCTAAGTGGGTGAACTCCATTATCAAGTTTGTGTCTTTTCCTTGTAATTCATTAAGAATTTTAGTTCAAAATTTATTTTTTCAAATGAGTTAATGGAACACTAGAAATAATTAAGGTAAAGTTATAAAAATGACACAAATTAGGAGTTTTTAAATGGGAAATGATTTTACTGAATTTTTTGATCACTTTTCATTCATTACTATAAATCCACAACCAATTCTATGTACTTAAGGAATCGATATTTTTTAGTATCTTATTTTAAAAACTATTTGATTTATCTAAAGGGGTAAAATAGTTTTTGGATCAACTTTTGGTATCAAAGCAGGTTGATACAGGACTTACTTTAGTTGTTGATATACTTCAGTTTGTAATTTTTTTAGATATCATATTCTTGGTATTGTTCTATTTGATTTGACCATGCAAGAATGGCTAGTACAAAGGAAAATTGGAAGGTGTTCCAATTCATTAAAAGAAGACAAGTTTCTAACATCTAAGATTTTGAAACCATTAATTCTACAAGTTCAATCCAAATGATGAATAAGTACATGGTCACTTGAAGGTATGAGATGGTATTGAGATAGGATCAATCTTTCTATCTTGGGATGCATTCAAATAAAATGCAAGGCATTTTTAGTGATGCACATTCAAGAGAAATTATTTGTAATCCTATTATCATTTTTACATAGAGGGTAGAATAAGGTATGATGGTAATTTAATTTTATATTGGTATTGACACAATATTTTGGTAATAATAACTAATTGTGTAGCCTTTATTTTGGATTACTAATCATATTTTGGAATCCTATGTCCTTAATTATAGGAATAATTAAAAATACTAGTTTCTATGGTAATATATGGAAATGGAAAATAGGACATTGTTTAGGATATTGAACATGTTTTTGGACTTTGAGTTTTGAATTTTTAATTGGTTCATAGATTAGTATGTTTCATAGCTTTGTTAAGAGTTGTAGGGAAACATGAAGTTATTTAAACACCAACAACTTTCCAACCATTTCTCAATAGGTATACTGCACAGTTCTATAAGAGGTATAAGTTACTTTCAACGTAACTATGTATACACAATTTTTAATCCTTTGTGTAGGGTTGATTTGGAAGTAAAATATGCCTTGATTTGGAATTGTCTTAAGCCTTTTTTAAAATTAAAATGGGTCATCTAACTCTTGGTAAGATAGAGTTTTAAATAAGATGAAACCTCCAATTTACTTTTTGAAACTAGGAAGAGAGAACAACCCTTATTGATAACATGGTTGACTTGGATAGTTTTGATAAATCATTACTATAGTATTGAATAATATGCTTAAGATTCAATTAAAAACATTATTTTCAATAAAATGTTAACTATTAGATCCAAGGAAGGAATTTTGATAAATTTGTGTTTTGAAGAATTTTTTCTATCTCTTATTTTAGTTTTCCATTATGATAATTTTTTTGGAAATCTAACTCAGTTTGGATAAGTGTGGAGATATGAATCAGGGAGCAGTCAATAGTGAGAAAAATTTGAGACAGGTTTAAAATTCTTAGTTTTCTCCTCATGTTCATGATATTTCTTACAGTTACTTTAAAGTTTTATGAGTTTTTATAGATCTTATTATGTAAATTCTCTAAGTTGACATTAGAGTTCGATAGGTATAGGGAAAGATTTGATAATCAATTTTAGGGACACATCAGTTAATTATGTTATTTTTATAGGGTGTATATCACATCTATTTTCCCTTGATTATTATTTCATGTATGTAAAAAGTGTATTATGTAGTAGTAACCTTAGGATGGAAAAATTAATTGCATATTTTTATACTTGACATATATGTTTAAGTCCCATTATATCTTTTGTAATGTTTGTATTATAAAAATTTTGTGTATACTCATATGTATGTTTTCATTTGCATCATGTAGATGTACTTTCAAAGACCTATATATAGGAAACATTTGTAAATTCAAGTATACAAGTGTTGTAATTTGTTTATAAGTCCTATAGGAGTATGAAACATATTTTATTCTCCTTCGTGTGATTTTGATAACAAGGAGAACACCTTAAACTTCATGCAATGCAAGATTTAAGAGAATCCATCAGTATAATGACTATTTTGGAAATAGGTAATTTTGGTAGAATGGGTAGAGTTTGTTTTACTCTCCATAATCAGGTTACAATTTTATTTTGATAGTTAACCTTTTATAGGAAAGTTTTTCATGACATCTTATTTCACTGATGTAGACTTGTAGTTTTCAAATGGAGTTTTATTGCATCATTTTTATAAATTGACTTCATAACTCCCTCATATTTTATTTTTGGATCCTATACATTTGGAATCAGTGCAAGAATATTATCAATGGAAAAGAAGAGAACTCAAAGATATATTTTTGAGTCACTTTGATTATTTGGACTTTTGGAGACCAAAAGCCTCTTTATGGGGAGGTTTGATCTAGAAGATTTTTCACCCTTAAAATTTTTCTAATATCTCCCAAAACTAATACAACATTGAATATCATTTTGAGATCTTTCTGGCATTATATGCTCTAGATATCATTGGTCAAAGTTTGGATAAAAAATGGTTTCCATGCTTATTTAAGTTGATATCCTTCAGGAAGGCTTTTCCAAGATAAGTGCTACAACAACTGCAGGCAGACAACCAAGCAAAAAAATTGAGGCCCTCTCTAATGCAACCCAAGGTCCTATGGGAGAAGGGTCAAGTAAAGTGGTCAAGCCTCCTTTGTTCTATATTTCATTAATCATTGGTGATTCCTTGATGCACAATTTCTTGGTAGATAGTGGGGCTAGCACTTCAGTGATACCAAAATCAATAGCAGACCAGCTTGGTTTAAAGTATGAACCCTAATCCAAGGGAGTTTTGCAGCTTGATGGATATTCCACTAAACTAGTTAGTATTATCAAAGGTCCTAGCTTGACCCTATATGCTTGTCCTAGTGTTTTAGTGGCTAAAGATGTGTTGATTCTAAAGGTGCCTCCTCATTTTGCTCTATTTTATCTAGAGAATTCATAGAAAAGATAGGAGGCTATCTCATAACAGATTGGTCATACATGGCATTTAGAACTAGGTATGGGACTAAGGTATCAATCAAGGTTGAACCCATGGCACACTTTCACATTGAACCCCATCAAAGATATATCATAAACTCCAACTGCACAATCCTTAATGAAGATGATTTTGCAACACTCAAACACTCATCATGGGTAGCCAATTTGGTGCTTGTAAGGAAGAAGAACGGTGAGATCCATTTATGTGTTGACTTCAGACATCTGAACATGGTCTCCTTGAAGGACCATTACCCTCTTCATCAAGGATTGTGCAGTTGGAGTTTATGATATATCTTTGATGGGGTTCAATGTGAAAGTGTGCCATGGGTTCAAACACTCATCATGGGTAGCTTCTTCAAATGGTTGCAGTTTCAGAACATTTTTCTCTTTTGGATGGGTACTCAGAATACAACTAGGTGTTAATGAAAGAGGAAGATCAATACAAGACTGCCTTCACCACCAAGTGGTGCATGTATGCTTGTCAAAAAATGTCTTTTGGCTTATCAAATGTTGGTTCCACTTTTCAAAGGTCAATGGGCATGGCTTTCCAAGGGCTACTAAATCAAATGGTGTTGGTCTACTTGGATGACATCATAGTTTTCTTCAAGGATGCCAATGAGCACATGGACCACCTGAGGTTGATCTTTGAGAGATGCAGAGAGTATAAAATCTCTTTGAATCCTAATAAATATGTGTTTATTATGCATGTAGGTAAGTTGTTGGGCCATGTTGTTTTAAAATAAAGATTAGTTATTGATCTTGATAGAATGAGTGTCATCTTGGCCTTATCCTTATCCAAGCATAAGAAGGGACTCCAAAGTTTCTTTGAAAAAATAAACTTTGTGAAGAGGTTTATACTTGATTTTGAAAAATTGGCCAAACCCATCACTATTATGTTGAAAAATAACCAAGCATTCACTTGGTCAAATAAAAGTAAATCAGCATTTGAGACTATCAAGCAGGCCATTACCCAAGCACCCACACTCACGAATCCTAATTTCTCAAGAGATTTTTTATTATACACCTTTACCAATATTGATAATATATCAGCTATGTTGATGCAAAAGAATGGTGAAGGACTTGAATAGCCAATAGCTTTTTTTAGTCAAGGGTTGGAAGGATATGAGGTGAGGTATACTTTAATAAAAAATAAGTCATTGAAATAGTAAGAAGCCTTAAAAGGTTCAGGCCCATGCTCTCCAATAGAAAAATCTATATCATGGTGTCTCATCCTGGAGTGTGAGATTTCCTTCTTAACAAAAAATTGAACAAAAAGAGGGTTGGTTGGATTACCAAGGTCATAGAGCATGATGTAGAGATTAAGGTCACTAAGCTGGTGAGAAATAAAGGTTTGTGTGAGCACATGGTTGATGACCTTAATGAAAAAAAAGAGGTTATTTTGGTAATAGAAGATAACTCACAGATGGATGCACTCCTACCTCACACTAGTTGGCTCTAAAATATGACACGTTTCTTGATGACAGGTGAGTGCCCACAAGGTATGGATAGAGCAAAGAGAATGTATTTTAGACTTCAGTCCATACTTTATGCATTGGTTGGTGAGGTTCTATTCAAAAAGGACCTCAATGGAGTGCTCCTAAGATGCATAGATGGTAACCAGGTTACCAAGCTTTTGGAACATTTTCATGATGGACCTACGAGAGGCCATTTTACTCTAAAGACCACAGTAGCATATATAATGAGAGCAAGTTATTACTAGCCCAACCTTTTCAAAGATGCATATGCATGGGGAAGAAGGTGTTAGAAGTGTGCCCTCTTTGTGGGTAAGCAAAGATTGGCAACCCTTCCTCTCAACCCAATTCAGGTAGATCAACCCTTCATGCAATGGGGGCTAGATTTTATAGGAATGATCAACTCTCCATCAATTTTTTGGCATAAGTGGGAACTTACTGAAACTATTTCACCAAGTGGTTGGAAGTCATTGCATTGAAAGAAGCTAATGAAAGTGCAGTCTTAGACTTTTATGATAGTATCGTGACCAAGTTTGGTGTTCCATCCACTATCATTTTTTATAATGCACTAGCATTTCTCGGTTTGAAAATGAGTGAATGGGCTCTCAAGATGGGCATCTGCCTCAACACCTTTTCTAATTATTATCCTCAAGGAAATGGACTGGTTGAGTCCACAAATAAAAATTTGCTAAAAATCATCAAGTGAACCATGGAAGAAAACTAGAGGACATGGCACACTAAACTAAAGACAACCTTGTAGGCTAATCAGGTGACTCTTAACGTTATCATTGGCAATTATACATATGTTTTAGTATATGGAAGGGAGACCAAGTTACCCATTTCTCTTGAGCTATCTGCATTAGAGCTTGCACATTAGTTGGAGTTGCTGAAAGATGAGCCCATGAATATGAGGTTGGCAGAACTCATGGAGCTTGAAGAAAGAAGAGACCTTGCAATGAAGACACTAGAGTCACATCAAGACCAAGTCAAGAAAGCTTTTGACAAGAAAGCCATAGCAAGGGATATCAGAGAAGGGGATCTAGTCCTTAAATGGGATTTAAATAAAGCCAAGCTAGGAAATCATACAAAATTTGATAGTATGTGGAGTGGTCCTTATTTGATCCACAGATGCAAACAACATAATGCTTTCCAACTAGCCCAACTAGATGGAGAAGTACTACCCATCCCAGTCAATGGGATTCATCTAAAGCCATGTTATTAGAAGAGTTTTTAGCCATTATATATATTGTATATTTTTTATAGATTTTCATGTTTTTCTCTAAATGCCTTGTGCACATCCTTTTCAATTGTGTGTTTCCCTTCCCCAAGTGCTTTGGGCACAGTTTTGTTTTGTTTTGGTTGTCCTTATTACTTAAAAGGGAGGTTCTAATTAAATGAAAAATTGACTTGACACCATGCTCAATGGATGGGTTTGATGAGGTAACATGGTCTAAGTTCTCTGCATTGACAGGCATGTAACCCCTATCAGCCACCAGAGATGTTGGCCATTTTTGGCCCACATATGAAGCTCTTGCATAGTTTGATGAAATATTGGGTCAAAGGCTTAGAAATATATCCAATAGTAGTGTTCAAGGATAAGCCTGTAAGTCAAAAGCTAAATGAAAAATCTCTTTTTGGTTAAGTCTTTTACTTCATCATTCTTTCGAAGAACAAGTGAAACGTGATTTCTTTCGAGCCTATTTTGGTTTCATTTTTCTTTTGAGAAAATTATGCAAACAATTTCTCTAAAGGAATTATTTCTCCTTTTAGCTAAGTGTTCTCTCTTCGAGAGTTTTGTCTC